>VZTF01000770.1:151698-165358 GCA_013397755.1 Cnemophilus loriae
AGCTCCTCGCTCCCGCGGGTCCCGCCTCACCTGCGTGGCCGTGGCCGCTCCCGCGGGGTCCGCGCTCCCCGCACCGGGGGCCGCCGGCGGCGGCTGCTCCCCGGCGCGGCACCCGCACGGACTCGGGGGTCTCGGACACCCGGGCAAGGCTTTTTGAATTCCAAGTAGCTGCGAATAATGAGATGCCTTTCATTCGGGGTTGGGTTTTCTGCCCGTAGTAAGTACAGTAAAGCCTTTATCCGAGACGAGGTTTTGTTTTCCTCGTGAGGCTCCGCCGTGGCAGCCCGGCGGTGCTGGGCGGCAGCCGAGCTCTCCGCTGGGGCTGCCGAGCGCTCAGTTGTTGTACAAGGGAGGATCTTCGGCTCGTAACCAAACCCAAACCACCGAGTTAATTTTAACTCCGCGTGTGTCGGGAGGGTGGAGTGCTGGAGGAGTTAGCTGGATCATCATGCGAACAGAGAGAAATCTGAGCGAGGACTGCAGCTCTGCCTTGGAGTCGGGCAGGGAGATTCGGGGAGAAATTCTCGGTTTGAGAGGGTCTAAAAGTTGTATGACAATTAGAGGAACGTGTAAAAGTATGTTGCTCATTTAATTTCACCGTCCTTCTCATTTATTAGGGGGCACCGAGAGGCAAAGGCCTGTAAAGGTTAATTGTATTCTTCATACAAAGGAATTGGCCCCCTTCCGAAGAAATAGATTTCTAGGGTCTTTTTTTGAACTCAAGACACTCATTAGCTTTCTAATTTAAATAGCAACTTTTAAACTTTTCAGTTACTACTGTTCCATCGCAGTTGCGAGTCCTTAAAAAGTCACCTCTGTGGAAAGGAAAAGTTATCGTAACTAAAAAGATGTTAAAAACTCCCTAATAAACTGGAAAGCAGGGCAAATATGAAGGTGATTATGAAGGTTCTTTGAAGGTGCAGAGATTCACATAAAATGTTTTAGCAATCTATTCGGTTTATTCAGTATAAATATAAACAAGCATCTATATTTATGTATTATGTGAATACTTCTACTTTTAGACATGATTTTCTGTGATTTTCTTCCCCTGTATGGTAGACTAACATGTAACTTGAGTTGTACCTTTCAGTTGTTGTAGGGATAAGCAGAGCCACTTAGGGTGTCAGTCAAAATAAGACAAAACAATTCACCAGAAAGGAAAAGAGTATCTTTTTGAAGGTCAAGCTTCTATTTTTATGGTCATTTCAGAATGAACAGTGAGTTTTGCCTCATAGTTGTAGATTTAGTTGGCTGATTTGTCATGCAGGTGTATGTTAGGTACAACTTCAAGTATTTGGAGATTATCCACATGAACTTAGAGACAACAAAACAGGGGAGGACAAATTTCATGGGTATTAGCCATACAATTTTCTGGGACACATTTTAAGTGTATGAATGCATTAGTGATTATAGATCTCATTAAAGGCATATGTTTACATGAATGGCTTGAATCAAGAGAGTGATTTAGGGATTAAAAGCCTGGCATTATGGCACAGTGTTGAAGGATGCAAGGGAGAACTTTGTGTTATGCTTCCAGCAGAGCTACAGTGGCAGGAATATCAGTGAAAGGAGACTGGAAATGAGCAGAAACAAGTACAACTCTGGTTGCCTGAGAAGTTAGGATGACGTGATTGGGTGTGTCTTGTGAGTGATGAGTACAGAAATTAAAATTATTGCAACAGTGAACAATGTTCCGTGTAAAGCATTTTAAATCTCATAGGAAAAGCCTGCTACTGAAGGATCAGCCAGGAAGATGTAGTTATAACAGGAGTGGAAAACAAGATGGGATATTACACAAACTACTGGTTTTTACTGCCTCCTTAGTCTTTGGAGGTAACTTTGTAACCGTTTTGAGGGTTTTTCTAGAGTTCAAAGATTGTCCATCTACTGTTCTGCAAAACACTCACCTGATGTGCCGTTTCAGAATTTCCTTTACAAGCTCATTTTAATTTGCTAGTCTATTGCCTGTAGACAAGGTTACATTTCGTGGCTCAGTAGCAGTTTGTAAACATTGTTTGTAATATACGATGTGTATAAACGTTACTGGATGCTCTAAAAGTCATAATCAGGAGACTTAAGTGAAGCACTTGAGAAGTCAAATACAATAAACTGGAATTTGTATTACAATTATAGAATTAGTTTTTCTCTTGAGATAATCCCTCAAGAGTGCATTGCTTGAACATGTCATGAGAATATAATTAGAACTACCAGCTGAATTAATTAAAGGAGAACTTCAGCTTGAAATGGGGAACTCACATAGCTTGAAAAAGAACAGAGAGAAACTACCTTATCACTAAATTGTGGTCATACCTAGTATGGCTTGTGTCGAGATTCTAATTCTGTCATTTTTTTCACGAGAACAAGTAGAGTGCCGAGAGCTGAAAAGCCCACCAGATTCTGTTAAAAAAAAATGCAGGTTGCTTAGAATTTTCAGTTATTATCAATTGTGGAATGCATGGCAGAAGATGAGTCTGTGTTCTGAGTAAATCAGCTCTTGAGATGAGGCAAAAAATCATTAGTTCATGGCTTAATAGAGTTGTTGCATAAGAATATGCTAATTGGGCACAAATAAATATTTTCCCCATCACCTTTTTTGCCTTACTGTAATCTGATTTTTGAAGGGATAAGCTCCTTTGGAGACTCAGGTTGTATTCCAGGAAAGAGCAAACAATACTTCCCCTGTTAGAACACACAGTGCCTCTGCATAACTACCTAACAGTGTTCTCTTTGGTTCTCTTACCTTTAGTATGTAACTATTTATGCAGATATATCTGTCGATATCTTTGGAAGTAATTTCCTTCCTAGTATCTCCTGAATCCCTGAGATCAGAATGTTTCATGCAGATAGCTTTGCTACCTCACTGCCAGTGCTCTCCTGAGCATTCCCTGTGATTTAAACGCTTCATCAAGCTGTTTTGTGGGTTTGCTGTTGTGGGATGGCCAACTATTGCACTGAATGCATAGCCTTGATCTGGGTTTACAGTCATGGCCCGTGTTGGTTAGGGCTGGGAGGAAGAAGGAGGTAGATTTACTTAATCATCTTCATTTTGGGGTCTGTCCTCAGGGCACAGACCTGAATGCTGTAGTGGCATTACTGCCCACCCTTTCAGTCTCAGAAATGCAGCTGTGGACCTTGTCTGTGCCACTCTGTTTGCCCAGGGGCACTGGAAAGACTCTGGGAATGGTCAGTAGTAGCTCTTAAGTCTTAAAAATGTCTTTTCTTAAGCATTTTAATGCACTTAAAATGCGTTTTTTAACCTAGGCTGCAGCTCCACCACATGTAATAAGCAGACAGTCTTCTGAAATGCCCCCTCGTGCTGTATGGTTTCAAAGCGTGTTTATTACACTAAACTGAGCATCAAGAGTCCGAAGCGATGTTACCACGGATTTTATCCAGGATTCCAATAGAGAATTTACCCAGCTGATAACACATCACGAATTCCCAGGAAAGGATTTCCACTTTCATTCCTCCTCTCCTCTGCCAGTGTAAGCAGATGTTCTTATCACCAAGCTAAGAGGGTGCTCCGAAGTGAAATATGATTGTTTCGTCAGGCTGAAGTGACTTACGTTTCTGATGTGTAGTTACATATCAGGCAAAGACAGAGAGGATGTAGAATTTTGTAGCTGAAGGAAACAAACATATTTGTTCAACAGACAACACCTGGGTTTCTGACAGCCATCTAAGTAGTTTGCACTGAAGCAAGAACTCAGGCTGTAACACCTACGGTTTCACACAGGCTGCTTGATAATTTGGCAAAAAGTACTGGAAAGCCCCTTAGATTAGGGCACTGGATTTCTCTAACTTCTGCAATATTTGTTTCTGTTTTGAAAGGCAGCCATTCAGAAATTCTGTCATTTTAATTCCAGAGTCTGACATATTCATCTTATTAGTATATAATCACTTGGTTACTACTGCATTTGTTTTACGTCGTACTCTAAGCTTGCATATTCTGGTTTTGTTCTGAAAACTGAGCTGGGTTTTCTCCATTTGCTATCTCACTTGGAGTTATAAAGATTCAGCCACATCTGTGCAGCCAGATGTTTTTCTCTGTATTCTGTCAGCAATACCTGAGCAACATCCTTGCCTTGCACTGGTGTGTACAAATGTAACTCGGTAAACAATTCTCCTATTAATGCGCTGGTTGGAGACTGCAGCTGGCTCAGTTGACAGAATTAAGGTGGGTTTTTTTTTGGTCACCAGAAATTAGAATCATAATCTGTGGAAATTGTTTATATATTCTGGTTATTCCTGTGCTGTAGAGATATCCTGAGCAATGCAAGTAAATAACATTTTTATGTTGAAAAATATGGGACTTCTAAGGCAAATCTTTTGGCATTCAAAAGTGTCTAAAGTCTGTTTCTAGCTTGCTTTATTGCTTTGTGGAGAGAGGTATGTGTGTACTCCAGTACTTGGGAATAGATATGGATACAGGAGCCTGATCTCCAAGGTGCTTCAATCTTCTCATAATTCCCAAAATAAAATGAAAGCTGTAAAACTGCATGCAAATTCCTCCTCATTCTTTTCAGATAGAATGGAATAGTTTTTTGAGGACTGTTGAGTTCTCTGAATGCAGCAGTGCCATGGTGTGCAAAGCAGAATCCTGACTAGTACCTGTTGTGACATTTAATATTCTATTCTGTTTCCATTTTTGTTCTTTTACATGCAGACATCAGATCTTCAGTTCCTTCTAGGCAGAGTGGGACATTAAGAACTTAAACATTGTGCTTAAACTTTCCCAGTGATCTACTCTAAATCTGTGCAGCCCTTAAAGGTTTTTTCAGGGACCTCAGCAGTCTAGGCAAAATCAAAACTGTTTTCCGCTAGACAAAAGGCTGGGATGAGGTTGCTGCTGCTGTGGGGAAGGATGTCTGGAAGGGAGGTGGTTGCCCATTCTCATGTTAGCCTTGCAACTCTCCTTGTGGCAGGGGACCCTGGGGAGAGCTGGTTTCTTCCCAGCTGCAGACTGGGCCGGCTCAGCTTTGGCAAGTCTCTGTTGTGCTATTTCTGGCAATTGGTATCTGCTGCCCAGTGTTATTATTGGTTTTCCTATGCACAAAGGTACTCCTGATATTAATGAATATATTTTCTCTTTTGTCAGATTGAGAGCTTTTATTTTAGAGTTTGTGTGTGTGTGTGTTTGTACATCTTTGGAAGAAGGTATCTCTTGAAACAGCAGCATTTTTTTGTTAATCTGTTGTGAAATCTGGAACATATCACTGAAGTGAGGTAATGAGCCTAGATAAAGGACTGTGTTCCCAATAAAACAGATTATTTTTCCTGCAGTCACATCTCAAAACACTGTTTGGAACAGCAATCATCTTTGCATGCCAGTTACATTAGGAGTTGTTTAAAAAAGTTTTTTGCGTCCTCAAACCTATTTTTTTAATGTTTGTCCAGACCATCTTTCCAAATGCCTTGCTGAGCAGATATGTGCTGTCTCTAATGCTTTTGTCCTACACGCTGTGTTGGCAGCTGAATGCATTCAAAGATCATGAGTCAGGTTCCCTAAAAAAAAAGAAAACATAAAAATAATGAGATCTAAAATAGTATAGGCTCCTTGTGAACATTTAGTATTGTTTTCCTTCTTTAAAGCTTTTTCTTTGCACAGGTATGTAGATCTGAACTTTATTTTGTATTGAAAACAATTTTTTTTTTCACACAAACTCCAAATTTTAGGACTTGGGTCTTCAAGAAAAAGTCTCTTGTGAGGCTTGCCCTACAGCTGAAAATTGTCGCTGATAGCTTTTCTCTTTTGTCTGCTTCCTAATTGATAAAGTGGCAGAACCATCATTTCCAAAGCAGTGGACGCTTGGGATTAAAGCTAAATGGTGATTTCATGTTGCAGGTTATGGTATGCCCAAATCATACCTATTTTAGAGTAACTGTAGTTAAGATTATTGTGTGAAAACTTTTTAAAACAAAGCAAAAAGTGAGAGGTGAAGTGTCTGTGGTATTTGATGCTGAATCTTTACTTGGGACAGAAAATAGCAGCAGGGGACTGACGATGTAGCCAGCAGAAAGTTTGAGACATTAACCCCCACCATGGTGCCCCTTAATCTGTTTCACATGTGTAAGCTCTAAAGCAGAGCCTACTGTGGATTTGTAAACACAAAGCTCTTTAATGTCTGAGATTAGAACAGTCTTTCTTGATTCAAGCAGCCTAAAAATTGCATTATTAATTTTGTAAGTTATATGTTGCATTAATATTCAATTTATAATGCTGTGCAAATGGGCTTAGGATGGAAGAAATACTTTTCCAACAAATTGTACAGCTGGAGCTGTTACTAATTCCCTAATCTTTCTGTGCCATATAGTAATTGCACTTAATTGTTTGCTTTTGCTGTGTTTTATGGTGTGAAATGCAGTATGTCAACACTGCTGAGCAGCTACGTCAGTGTGTGTAATGCTAATATTCTTGAAAGAGAGTTTCCAGGTTTCACCTGACTGGATGAAACGGCTCGTGTGTAACTACCAATGCATACATTTTCTCGTAATCAGAGTTTGTGGTTGGTTTTTCTTGGTGATGGGTTGGTTTTGTCTTTGCACGTTTCTGTGCAGGGTGGCAAGATAAGAGTTGGGCTGGGCCAGTGCCTGTGGCTGGGAAAGGGACATGAAAGTAACATTTTCTTACATAGCCACTTAAAACTGCTAGTATGCTAGCAGTTAAAATTCTCATTAAATTGCTTGTGGTCCTTCTTCTTCAGTGGGGCTCTCTAATGCTAATTCTACTTTTTATTCTTTTAAAAAGCATATTAGGTTTCCTTGGAGACCAAAATAACTCACCTAGAAGCATTCCAGCTTGTAAAAGTAATTCTCCATCTTCCCTCCTATCCCATTCTGTGATGGGAGTTCTGTTTCATTCCCCACAGGTTTGAAATTGTATCTGAGAAACTAGCAATTCTTGGAGAGGGCACTTGGGAACTTTAGTTCTCAGCCTCAGTTCTCTCAAGGACTATTGCTTCTGCCCTGAAAGACAGCAGACTCTGCAAGCTGTGCTTTAACCTGGCCATACTGACTGGCAATCCCATATGTTTGTCCCCAGCACTGTCATTAACAGCAAATGCGATAACCTAGAAGAGCATAGGAGCTATTTATTGTTTTTTGTTTCAAAATTCAGTACATCTCCCAGAGGTCTGGGTCCCAATCCCCGTGTTTTATGGCTGAGGATATTGAATGTAGCTATTAAGCTGCTAGACTGGTTTTGTATTAGTAATTTTCTGTGATATGAAGAGTAATTCCTGAATCCAAATCATTAGCTGGCATTTCAGCCATGCAACACTGAATGATGTGCTTGCATTGGTAATACCCCAGCTGTCAGTACAGCTACATGGCTCTTTTTTTACTGGTTTTGACTGGGATGGCATGGGACGGCTGGCGGCTACGGCCACTGCAAATCTGCCAGTGTGGAAAGCTCAGAGCGAGCAGAGCCTACATGGGTGTTGCTGTGATCTGTCGGGAAACTAAAGTGCAGTTGACAGCACTGTTGATTATTTCTCTTAGAAACAAGCGGGTGTTCGCTTGGCTTTGGTACTGATTGGCAAGGCAAAAATGATTTAACTGCACAAGTGACAGGGCTGCTGCAAGGAAGGAGGATTTCTGCGTCACAGGAGGCAAGGATAGCATGACATACTTTTGAGGAACTGCTTTAATGCCCCGTCTTCTGAATGGTGTTTATTCTCCAGTCTTGCACAAAAGTGGAAATGCTGGTCATTATCCACAGCAGTAGATGTAAAATTGTCACTCTGCTTAGATTTTTGCTTCTGTTGTTGGGTTTTCTGAGGAGGAGAAGGAGAGGGTGTGACTACTTAGCAATAATATGATGTCAGGGCACCACGCTTCATGTAGCTATCTAATTAAAATAGATAATTGAGAAATAAGACTATTCTGCATGGGCATTTAGTATTAGATGGCAAGCATAGCATGTACACACTAATACACATACTTAACTTGTTCCCAGTATAACTGATAGCCTTCAAAATTCTCTGTTTTCAAAATGTACAATTTGCACCATGAATTCTAAACCCAGCCTCAGATTCAGAAAAGACTGACATGCTTTAGTGAACAGTTGGCAATCTTACTTAGTCTTGTTTTTCCCAAGGTTGAACCTAATAGGATAAAGGATATCTTAAGAGCAAATGTTATTTCATTGAACTAGAATGCATTTACGAAATACCTTTCTTTATCTGAATTTAATTCTCATATTAATCTGTTTTGTCTTTTAAATTCTCAGATTTCATAAATAAAGCAGTGACGTAGTCTTTACTTTTAAATCTCCAAAGACAGAAAGAAATGTAGTCACTATAAAAATAGATGCAACATCATTAGTTTGCGTATTTTATTCAAAGCCAGATAAGAAAATGATGTAGAGCTAATACAAATGAGAGGTGCTATTGTATGGTAAAGTGAATAATTTTCAAGTGCTCACAGATGAGGCTTTTGATGAAGTGCACCATGTGTAGCCTGGTGTTGGCCAAGGTGATCATTTAAAATGGAGTAGAAAGGTGCTTCCTCTGGAGGCTCTCTGACAACAGAGGCTTTTTGGGGAGACTCTGTGTGTTTCATATCCTTTGTGTATCCAGATATCTTTGCTGGTCACTGATCCGCTGATATGTTTCAGGATTTCCTCATCTGTGATATTTTTGGCTTGAATCTTAAATTCATTTCAAACCCCACTCCTGGTAAAATCTGGGGTACTTCAAGCAGAAGTGCAATATAAGAATGAACAGTCATCATCTAAGCTCTTGACATCCAGAATTCAGAGCCAAGTCACGCTTCAATGAGTTAAGGATACTCTGCTTTACTATGTGGCATTTTTCTTACCATTCCTGGAGGATATCCTGAGTTTTTATAATTTAATGGCTTATGAAGTATTCCTAAGGAAGACTTTCTCCCCCTTCCCATTTTGGAGTTGTGTTTCCTCTGAAGCATTGTTATGCTTGATTAGGATCTAGGAAATTTTTGAGAAATGAGTCAGAAAAATAAACAAAATCTGAGCAAGGAAAAGGTGAGGAATGGAAAAGACTTTTGGTTTAGATGAGTTTAAATCCTTTCAGCTGTAAACTAGAGGTATAGTTTCCCTCTCCTGCATGCACACCTTTTCCTTCCTTTTTCCTTGTCCGTTTCCTCCTCTTGCCCTTGCACCCTCAAAAAACCCCAGGAGAACAGTTGTGTTATGCCTTACTGAGATGACTTTTTGGGTTATGGCATATCTGTGGGATATATGTGCTGCTCTAAAAGGGCCTGAAGGGAAAGCTTTCAACTGTAACAAATCTGTCCTGTAAAAGATGGAAAGCAGTAAATATGCTTATAGTTGTAAACACTAATGATTCCACAGCAGTCCCTGTGTACCTCTTACTCAGAAAATTATCTATGTTGTGACTCTATGTGCTTTTCAGTTTGGGATTTCAGGTTTTTTGACATTGTAACTGAGCCGTGATTAGAAGGTGTGAAGAAATGGACCATAAAATAGATGTTTAGTGAAAGATAAGTAAAAGCATACTTAATAGGATTAGTGGAATATATTTGAGATGTGTTATGTTGCTGGCATACCCGTGACTACTTAACCACTGAAATAATCTGTTGCTATTTAATCCAAATCAATTCCATTTGCTAGGTCGTCTGGAAGTTACTTTACTGAATAAGTTACTTAGTTGCTTAGCCAAATGGCAGGGGAAAAAAAAAAGTCAAAACTACTGAAGAAATATGCCTTGACAGTAAAGAACATAATAAAATGCTAAAGATCTCAGTTCTGAAAGAAATAAATGGTTGGCTGGAAATAATTCCTTGAATATTTTGAATTCATTATGGTGAATGTTGCCAGATGCTCTTGAAGAATATTTATGTGTGCTATTTACTGTGGTGTTTCTTCTGCTTGCTGCAAGGCATGTGTATGTCTGGGTAATTTAATCCTGTTTGTTTATGGTCTAAATACTTCTTTTCCCCCCAGACAGCAATATTCAATTGTGTATTATTTCAGCTGCCTTTTGGAAAATGGGATACAAATGTAAGTCCCAGGCACTGTTTGTCTAAGGTAGAATCCTGTGTGTCTAAGGTAGAATCAAGTGTATTTCTTCTTAGCTGACAAACTTGGTGGAATCTTGACATATCTCGACAGATTTCTGAAATTTGTATTTCACGATATACCTGGGAACATTTTACAAGGTAAGATCTTTAAAGAGATGTCGCAGCTCAAATACATTCATAGCATATCTGGAGAAAGCAACTTATTAACTCTACTCTGAGCCTCTGATGCTGTGGAAGGGTGAAGGGTGTAAAGAGTGTTTTCTGCTCACTCCTATCTTGTCACTTATCTGAGATGTGTCAATTATTTGAGTCTGCCCTGGCACGTGGATATTAGGAAAACTTGTATACATGGCAAAGTACTGGCTAGTGCAAGAGCTGAAATGTGAAAAATTGCATTGCGAATGACTGCCATGATACGGTTTAGTTCTGTTTTGTATGGATGTAGGAATCCTGCTCATGTCTGTTTGACTTCTCGAGGTGTCAGGGTGTTCACCCTGTATCTCTTGCAGTCATTCAGAGTGAAACGATGCTCCTGAGATGGTGGCTGGAGCATTTCTCTATATGCTGCCACCCTTTTCCTGCCTAGTGCACCTTTCGTTGGGTACTGGCACAGGAATTTTTGGCATGGCATTGGGAACTGGATCAAGTATGACCAAGAACTGGGAAGTGGGAGGAATAAGTTCATTTCTACATGTTCAGTCTGACTGTGGAGCAACAGAGTAAGATGCAGAGTAAGACGTTGCTTTTCCAAGTCGATATAAAACCCAGGCATTGGTTCGTCATCCGCAGGTTTCTCCAGTGCTTGCAGCGTAGTTCACGGCTGACCCAACCAGAGCAGATTTATCCACATGAACATAGTCTCTATCTGGCCTTCACTGATGTACTTTTATGCTCCTCAAGGCACCCCACTTTAATGAGTGAGGATGAACAGTGCTGTAGTGCAGAAAAGCAAAAAGCTTTTTGTTACTATATCCGGTTTATTTAGCTTTTTCATGAATTCAGGTTCCTACGTGTGTGTTATTAGTAAGCTTTGTTTTGTTTTCCTGCTGAGCTCTATCAGAAAAAACCCAAACAAACGATAAAACCAGAAAAGCTTTTTTTCTTGGTTCTCACCGCTCTTTAAAAGTGAGGAATCTATTGACTTTTGAATGCACCAGCTTATCTATTAATTAATAACAGAAAAGTAACAGAAATTGCAGCAAACAATGTGATGGCTCTGTCTTGTCCAGAGGCTGTTGTCCCCTGCTCACCCCCATTTCAAATATGCTATTGTTAAAGATAGAATTTTGACTTTGAATCTCCACTTTTGTAAGGTTTATCGTAGCATGGAGCAACACGCCAGAACTTAATTGCCTTTTGGCAGATCCTTTTACAGTTAATGGTGTTGGTAGTGCTTGAAGAGAGAAGGATTCAGGTTCTCAAGGGACTGATCTTTAAAAAGAAGGCAGACCATTTAAACTGGGGTTTTTTTTGAGCTAGTCTCTAGTGGAATTGGGCTGCAGCAGAGTAGTCCCATTTTTCCTTTTGCCTCTCTCCCTGGCAATGATTTTGGAACTTGTTGGAGTCCTCCAATAAAATTTTCAAGCATTTCACAAAATCTGATGAATTGTTAGAAAAGAGGGATTGACATCAGTGTCCCTGTAGGAGATGTGCAGCTGACTGCAGGATGATGTGGTTGAAACAGTGAATTCTTGCTCCTCACCTAAATCTGCTGATTTTTAGTGACAGTTACCTGTAATAAAACCTCTGATAAAAAGATTTTTTTTTTCTTGGTCAGGAAAATTTATCCATTAAGTCTTGTCATAATGGATGCAAACTTTCTAGCACTTTGTTTTGGAGTGGCCTTATAGGTGCACAACATTGAGAATTTCAGTGTGAATTCTTTATCATACTCATGCAGTTCAGTCATCTCTATTATCTATCTTCTATTTTTATCACAATTTATCACATTCTGTTTTCTTAAAACTTTTGTTTTAGCCCTCTTCATTCTGCTTTTTCAGTAGACACAGTCTTTTATTCAGTTGTGCTTCAGCAGAATTGGCATGTCACATCCAATATAGGTACAATATACATAAATTTGCTTGTTTTGCATATGTCTTTTCAGCGTTCCAGATTTTTTGGGAGTGGGCTTTCAATCAAAAAGCTCACCTGTTTTTCTATGGAATTCTCAGTTTGCTGTTGGTGGCCTCTATGCATTCCATATGCTCCCAGGATCTGCAGTCAATTAGTCAATTTTTATTCTTACAAATATTCCTTCAGAAGTCTGGACAGGTTTAAAACTGCATAGTTTGGTTGTGTTCAGATGTCATTTCAATATTCTTGGTTCAGCAATGTTCTAAATGACCTCTTCCTCTATCTGCACAAGATTCAGACTTGCCAGGTTTTTTTTGTATTTTTTGGGGGGGTTTTTATGGCTTGGCATGCTTTGGTGCTCTCAAATGAAACCAAAATGTAAAGGAGAAAATCTTGTGTGCTGCCTCTGTCTGTTCACCCCTTGCAAGCAGCTACATAGAGATCCATCTAGAGGCTTTGAAGGTTACTATTATTACATGAAAGAATTTTGGGATCTTGTTGTTCACTGGGTTGCTTCATCAGCTGTGCTTGTTTGATTGGTACCTTTTCTACACAGTAATTCTGTTGCTTTTTGTTTGATGTTTGTTAATTCTGTCCATGCTTGCAGAGATTTTTTTTCTTCTTATGATTCATTTTAACTGGATAAAATTTTAAAACATTAAATTTTGCTTTCATGTGTTTTTTCAGTTACCTGTTTCAGCTGCTTTTGTTTTTCTTTTTATATTCTCTATTATTCCTTTTATACCTCTATTTCTCCACCACATTTTTTCACCTGGCAAATACAGGAGTTGGTCACTGTTTCTTACAATCTCATTTGCTTATTTCTACAGATCAATGTCCCTCTAGTGTTTTCCTTCTTGCATTGAAACCGAATGTGTGTGTTCATCTGCATCTCCCAGTTCATTTACAGAAGTTAGTGATAACTTAATTGATGTAAGCAAGAATGGGAAAGGAATATCTCCACATTTGTTCTTTGTGCCTGATCCCCATCTGTGATTGCTCAGGAGAAAACAAGGATTCAAACACTGAGGATGCAATTTCCATCTCTGCTATGTTTCACAAATACTCTTTTCTTCTGACCACTTTGTGATTCTCCACATACTCAGATTTCCATTTATGATGTAGATGATAGGTGATAAAGATGTACCAAGACCTCCTGGGTTTAAATATGATCTGGTGTTCTCCTCTGGATGAAAAGATGAGTCCTGTTCAAAATTGTTTTCCTTTCATCTGCTGCTTTGCAGTGATGTCATGGACAGGACATTTTTATCCTCTGGTGATTTTTTTTTGATACTTAATATGTTTTACAAAGGAGGCTTTTCCTATTATTGTTCTCTTCTGTGATGAGAAATACAAATGTCTTGAAGAAAAAGCTGTGTATAATTTTAGCTGAAATACACTTCTGATCTAAAGACCAAATAGGACTCTAGGATGTGAAGTGATGACATCTCAAGTTTCAGCAAGTCTTTTTGGAGACTTATGGTAACTATTAGAGCCAATATCCTCAAAGTATGTTTTTCTTCGTTTTTCAAGTAGAAGGAGGAAATAACCATTCAACTAAAAA